>OY856413.1:560064878-560072378 GCA_963693085.1 Alisma plantago-aquatica | reverse complement strand
TGAAGATTGCGGGTTGTTCGGCGATACAATTGTGTTTGACACCACCTACCGCACCAACAAATATTCCATGGTTTTTGGAATGTTTGGTGGTGTTGATCACCATCGCAAGACAGTGTTGTTTTCTTTAGCTTTGCTGGTCAATGAGAAGTATGACTCATTTGTCTGGGTTTTCAAGCAGTACTTACTTTGTTTTGGCAAAGAGCCAGTTTCCATCATAACCGATCATGACCCTACTATGAATGCTGCTATCGTTACTATTTTTCTGAATTGCAAGCATCACTTCTACAGCTGGTACATCCTACAGAAGCTTCCCTCTAAGCTTGGTGGTGTTCCTAACAAGGACTAGATCATAAGCTCCTTGAATGATTGTGTGTGGAACGTGGATGATGTTGACATTTTTGAAGAGAGGTGGGATTATGTAGTCCAAGAGAATGATCTATTTTCCATTACTTGGCTTTTTGATATGTATGCGATGTGTTGGGATTGGGTTCCATGCTATATGTAGTCTTCTTTCTTTGCAGGCATGAGGGCAACTCAAAGGAGTGAGAGCCTGAATGGATTCATTAGAATCCATGTGAATAGTAGGAAGACTCTCTTTGAACTTGTATGTTCCTTGGAGACTGATTACTCTCATGTATGGGAGATTGAAAATTTCAAAGACTTTGACAACGAGTACAATAAACTCCCTTTGTCATCACTGTGGTCTCTGGAGGAGAAAATGAGAGGTATATACACCAAGTCCATCTTTAAGATCTTTCAGTCTGAGGTTCATCAAATCATGGTGTACAATGTAAAGGAAGCTTCAGAAGAAGGTGTCTTTGAGGTGTATCGTGTCAGTGGCCTTGGATCTCCCCATTTCTTGAAGAAAGAGTCGTCTAATGAGATTGTTTCGTGCAATTGCTTCATGTTGGAATTCAAAGGTATACCTTGCAGGCACATCCTGTCTTATTTGAAGAGTCGTGACTTTTGCACTCTTCCCGAGCCATACATACTAAAGAGGTGGACCAAAGGGTATAGAGAACACCCTTTGATTTTTGGCAAAGCGTCAATTAAGCATCCATCCACTAGGAGGACATTTCATCTTGTTTCTTCCTGCAATTCGATTGTCAACATAGCATGTAGGCACAACGCTATAGATCTTTGCCATGAAAAACTATTAGCTTTGCAAAAGGAGCTCTTAGACTTGGATCTCACTGATACTGGTGCAGGTGCTGGTGTAACCGCTTCTAATACAACTTCTTCTTCTGCTGTCAAGTTCCATATCCCTAGTATTTGCAAAACTAAGGGGAGACCTAGATCGGCCGATGTGAGGTTTAAATCTGGAGTTGAGATTGCCTAGTCTAAAAGAGAGAGGCAGTGCAAGAATTTCTTAGAGTTTGGGGTTAACCATGATAGTAGAAACTACCCTATGAAGAAGTAGTGCATTCTCCAGGGATACTCTTTCTGGACTCTGTGTTGTTGCTGTTTGCTGCTCAATGATTATCTCTGGTGCTACTCGTGTGGTCTGTTGATGTTGGACATGTATATTCATTATCTCATCTTGCTGCTGCTATTTTCTGTTCTTTCGAGTTGTTGGTGCTACTAGCTAACCCTTCTTTTCTGCTGCTGTTGTTGATTTTGGGGAGCATCCTGGTGCTACTAAGTGTGTTGTTCTTTTTTCTATTATCATGCGGTTGGGAGCTACTACTGCTACTGCTATTGATGGATAGCTATCTTTTTTAGTGGAGTTTATAGTTGATTAGTGTGTGAGTGAGGCATATTCAAATCTGTAATGGGTTGTTGTTCTTGTGTAGTTTTGTGAAAGTGATTTTGTAACCCTCCATGTATTTCACTTGTGTTTGTAATCTATCTGTGTGTTACCTTGAGCTCTAGCAGCTGTATGTATACTTTGAATATGTTACAAAGAATCTGTTCTGATCAGATGTTACTCTTGTGAAGAATATGTGTTTCTCTTCGTGTGAAATGGATACTCTTTTATTCTGAAATGCCTACATTTTTGGATTAGTACAATTACTTTCATGTTTGTTCAGTTACTTACGAAATGTCAGTTTGCTACTATGTGGTTCACATACACTGGTTTCGTGTTTTTGATAAACCTTCATCCACAAGAGTTACTTTACAAAGTACAACTGTTACTTTTTGAACGCTAGAGTTACTTTTTATATTGTCACAATTACTCTTAGTGTTGTCACAGTTACTCTTAGTGCTCTTATGGTTACTCTTAGTGCTCTTATAGTTACCTTATGGATTATGAGTTCACCACTCTTCTTTGTCAGTGAGTTCTGATACAGTTACCATTTTTTTGTAATCGAACACTTGCTCTCATGCTCGTACAATTACTTTACAAGATGTCCCTATTACTCTATCTTTCCACATACATTGTTTTTGTGATATGTGTTTTACCTCTCTATTCTTAGAGTTACTCTTACAAAGTATAAGAGTTACTCCTTTGAATCATAGGGTTTCTTTTCCAGACTATCACAGTTACTCTTAGTGTTCTTATAATTACTCTATGGGTTACGATATCATCATCACTCTTCCTCTTGAGTTAGTTTATTTTTTGGTAGGCTAACTGAAAGTATATATTTTCATACAAAACCACATCAGCTGTACATTCAAGAACACAACATTCAAAGCATAAAACGTTATATATTAAACCCAGAAATACTCATATTTACAATATGATTTAGATCAAATGTATTTTCAGGCTTTTTGCAGCACACAAGTAAATGTATATCTCATAGCGGTTAAACATCAGAACTCCAAAAGCAAATTGTTCAAGTTTTACATTTCAATTAATAATTCAGTATTTCAGCTAGAATTCAGCCATCTATCTAGGCTTGAAACAAATTCTTCCTCCATGCTCTTTTCTTCATGCACTTTTACATCTGCTGCTTCTTTCTGTTCTACTTCTTGCCGCTTCTGACCTTCATCTTATTCTCCCTTGTTCTCCTTAAATGGTCCTTCTTTGATGTCTTCATTTTCATCCTTTTCATCTGCTTGTATAGGCTGCAGCTGCCCCCTTGCCATCGTTCTCTGAAAAATATCAGCCCTTATTGCTGGCATGTCCTTACAGGTGAAGTCCATATGTTTTCCATTGACCAGGCATTCTAGGTACTTCATGACGAAGATCCCACATTCAAGTGAGTCTTCTTCCTACTGTGGGCACATCAGGTACTCCCATTCCCACTATGACAATTGGCTTCCTTTTTCCGATGCACCCCTAAAGAATTCGTGCACAATACCCACCTGCATTAAAAAACACAACTTTTATTAATCATCAATCAACGAACATTAATCCCATAAATCCACTACTAATAGAGTTACTTTTTATAGATCGTTTACCCATCTAAGGAATTCCTTTCTTGACTTGCTATCTCCACTCATCGAGTTATAAGACCGGTGTGCTCCATCCCTGAAGCTTGCTTCATACAAGTGTCAGTGGCTGTCGTTGTTTAGTATGGTGAACACCGAGTCCATTGTGTCCCAATCTTTCAACAGAACGTTGAAGAGTGGAGATACCATGTCAATCTGCTCCAGGGTGATGTTCTCAACATTAAATGCAAGTTTTTGCTGCAAATGTAGAATTTAAAAATGCACATCTATAAGTTTCAGTTTGTGTATCTATTTTTTTTTTTGATGTAATTTTGTATACTAATTTTGATTTTCTTACCGGATCATAAGTGCTCATGAAGTGTCACATCAAACCCTTCTTCCTCCACTTGCTTGTGCTCGCCTTGAGCATCTCCACAAAGTAGTCCAGAACCTGAAAAAACCCACAAGCTTTCTTGTTTAGCAATCCAAATTATCTGTTTCAAAGAGTTACACTACATTCTTGTTTCTTACAGGTGATTGTGTCATCTGATCTTTGTATAGGAGGGCAGCGAGGTCCTTCTCCGTGCACCAAGTTTCATCACTGAGTCTCCATTCTCGTTTTGACCTGCCAATCGTTTTTATAGATGTTATACATATGAGTTGGATATTGAATAAGTAATGTTTTATCTTTATACACTTGACAAAATAACCAATTTTCTTACATTTCTTCTTTGTTGTCCATGAAGTGATGGACAATTTCCCTGATTTCTTTTGTTTTAAAATGTTGTCAACAACAAAAGAGCAGTCCATGTTAGAATCAATCTTCATTTTACACAAGTTACACAATGCTGATATGTCGCATAGTTACTCTAGACTATCGTATAGTTACTCTTTATGTTCCTACAGTTACTCTACTAATTCACACATTTACTCTAGACTATCGTATAGTTACTCTTAATATTCCTACAATTACTCTTCTATATCACACAGTTACTCTACTATATCAAACAGTTACTCAAGTACTGATATACTTGAAAGGAGATGCAAACTTACCTTTTCCTCCCTCCTTTTCTTTACATTCTTCTCTATGCTCCCTATTATGTGTTGTTCCATCTTCTTCCTCTTTGTCAACCTTTTTCTGGGCTCCTCCTTCTGCCCTTCTTCTTCTTCAATTATTTTCTCTGGCTGTTCCCTTGTTTATTCTTGACTCTTTTCTTCTGCATCTTGTGCATACTTTCCTTGGTCAGAACTATCAACTACTTTTTCTTTCTTCTTCTCCTCTTCATCACCAGTTTTCTTATCATCATTATCATCTTCTGATTCCTTCTCTCCTACATACTTTCTTCTCAGGCTCAGCCTGCCTTGTTTCCTCGATGTGTCGTCCTTCTCCACACCTTCCTTCTCTACTTTGTATGTCATACCGACATCCTTCTAGCGAAGCACATCTGACCTGTCTTTGGGTTCATCATCATTCACTGACACAAACCGCTCTGCAAATTGTTCGAACCCACTGGCAGGTGATTGTACTTTGTCACCTTCATCTCCCCACTTTCTCTTCAGATTTTTATTTTCCTCTTCTAGCTCGGCTATCCTTTTTTCTAGCCATTTCTTCTCCCTCTGTAGGTTTGTGAATTCCTCAACAACTATTTTTGTGCAGATCTCCTTCTGCATCTTTATCTCCTCCTCTAGTATGTGGATTCTTCTCTCCAAGGTGGAGTTCTCAGCAGTCACTCCTTTTTTGATGATCGACTTTGCTGGCCCCTTATCTGCCGTTGGCTTACTTTTTGCACTTTTTTCTGCAAGGTAGTAGGGCAAGTCCTTCATTGTTCTTGCAACTCACCAATCATCTCGCTGATCTAGCTTCATCCTTTGACAAACCTGTCCAAAAAAAATAATGTGTCACAATGCAAACATGTAGGATTATGTTGTATATTAGCTTTTGTAACAAAGAAGAAATATTCTTACATCCTTAGGGTCCACAACCCCTAAATCCATCAATTTATCGACCGGAACAACCCACTTCGTTATCCTTGGCTTGGCGTTAAGGAATGTTGGCTTTGCCATCTTTGTCATCTCATATGCCCAAACCTGCATGTAACAGAGAGAAAATATAATGCATATGTAACTGTCCCTAGTCATTATTCTAACAATGTAGATGAAAATAATTTTGTTTACTTACGCATAGGCACATCACACACCTTGTTGTGTAGAGGGTGATTTTCCTTTTCTCCCCTTTCCTCCTCAGTTGGACATTCTCCTTCAGCATCTTCATATTCTTGAAGATACTCCCATGCACCAGCTTTGCCCAATTCATCAGCCTAGTGGTAGTAACATCATCTAGGTAGTGCATTATGTAGATTGGTGTGCAATAGCTGGTGTCTAGGAGTAGGAATGTTGTCAGCAGGTGCAACATCCACGCACGACACATGTTCTGATAGTCTCCTGGATCGTCGGTCTTGGCATATTCTTGCCAAAGCCTTGATAAGTTGTCCTTGTGCAGGACATCCTTTTCCCTTAACCTATTCGAGGTCTCACCTTCATTGCCATGTTTACCTATTGCCCTGGCAAACTGTTGCCATATTAAGCTCACTATCTCAGAATTTTTCCTAGGTATTATATCCATTCCTTTGCTGGGGATACCTAGAATTACCCCCACATCCTCAACGGTCATACTTCTTTCCACCCCTTTGTCCAGCAAAAATATGTCATCATCCACATATCTATCTATTAAATCCTCCAAAACGCCTATGTCAATCGTAAGATTCAGCATCTTTATCATGTTTGCAAAGACCGTCGACCTCATCATTCTAAGCTGATTACTTGTAAACACCACACTGTTGCTGGTGGTGATGTAGCTCTTTATGTAACACCTGTGGTACAACCTTTTGATTCCCACTGCAAACATACCAAAACTTACTCTTAGGTTTTTATTGATTATTACTTCTTAGTCAGTCAAGTTACTCTTAATTGTTTCACAATTCATTATACGTGGTAGGTTGATCACATTTGTAAAGCTAATTGTTTATTTTGTAATAGAAATTTAATAAACTGCAAGTAAGTGTCCTATGAGAGTAACAACAAATTAACACAATTATAAATCCATACAAGCTTACCTTCATCTGCATTTCCTTTCCCCTTTTATGTCCTCTTCATTCTTTCCTCTTTTCCTCCCTCATCGGTAGCCTTTTATTTTCCCTTCTCTTTCCTCCTCCTTTCCTCTTCTCCTCTCTCATCAGCAGCCTTCACTTTCTCCTTAGTTGCTTCAGCCTTCCCTTTCCCCTTCGTTTTTGTTTTACTTATTTTCACCTCTCCTTCATCCACAGTAGCCTTTTCTGTCTCATTCTTTTGCTGATTTTCATCTGTACTGTCATCATCCCCTTTCCTTTCTTCTCCTTTATACGAACACAGTTACTTGAAAAGTGTAGTCTTTAGCTTAACAATATGGTTTTCCTAGTTTAACTGCTATATCTAGTGTGCGAGATACTCTTTGTTCGGTAATAGTTACTCGAGCATTACTTCAGTTACTCTAGACTATTGTATAGTTACTCCAATGTTTTATTGTAGTTACTCTAGGCATCATTTAGTTACTCTACTTCTTATAACAATTACTCTTTCAACATGCATTGTTACTTTTTAGTCGAAATCTTTTTGTTTATGTTTTTCATTTATAATGTACATGCAAACACAAATTACCTTGTCGTTCTTCGTTCTCCGCTTTTCACGCGGAGGTTCTTCAGTCTCGGTAGCTCCATTGCCTCCATTACCAGAAGTAGCCATCTTACTGTGTTTTACTCTTTTCGCTGAAGGTTTACTTGTTAGGGGATCTGCAGCCCCCCTTTTATTCCCTTTTCGTCTTGTCTGAGGAGTCTCAACAACACCTCCCTTCTCCCCTTCCGCAGCCACTTCTTGTCCCACTTCATCCACTTCTTTGGCCATCACAACCCCTCTTTTGTTCCCTTTCTATTTCGTCAGAGTAGTCACCGCAACACCTTCCTTCTCCCTTTCCACACCTTCTTCATCCGCTTCCTTGGCCAATGAAACCCCTTCCTTATCCCCTTTCGGAGTACTTGGCGGTGTTGTATCCCGTTCTATCTCCCCTTCTGTGGCCGCTTCCTCTGGTTCATTGGCCATATTCTTGTCGGCTTGATAGTGGTGCAATTCAAAGTCGTCGTCTTCTTCAATCAT